>OZ026519.1:100593001-100632201 GCA_964019695.1 Loripinus fragilis | reverse complement strand
CATAATTGTTCTTTTTTTTGTCTTTTTTCTCTGATATGGTGTCGGTCTGGTGAAAATGTGGTTTGTCAGGCAAATTTTTCCGGTCCACAAGACAAGTCAAGTATGGAAAACTTTCGTAAACTCTAAACTTAGGTGGCGTTATAGCTACCCACCATGTATCTGCCAGAATCCAATATTCCCTTAGGAACAGAATATGACAAAATATCAACATTACAGCAAAATATCTAAAACTTTGATCACTAGTTACTGGCCAAAAAGGTCCAGGAAAACATTTACCATATATCAATATACAAGGAGAAGTTTTACCAACATTATGTGGCACAACACAGCAGTTGCAACCTGTAAATAATCTGGAAAAAAAGATTCTTTAGAAACTAACCTATACATTTTGAAAAAAGCAGACTGTGTCATTCATTCTGTTCATTCAAAATAATTACATCAAAATGGACACCAGAGATACTAAAGTAGATTATTTAAAACAATGTTTAAAGATTACATCGATCTTGAACTTCTGGTTCCAATTGAAAATAATTACACACAGGTGTACCTGATAATGACCTTTAACAAAATTGTTCAAAGGGTTCTGCTCCACTGAACAAAATGGGTAGCACATGCAAAAATAAAATACCTTTAAACCAGGTGTCCTCCTGAACCACTGGTCCAAAGAATTTGAAATCTCCCTAAAATGCATTTGTCAAAAAGTCAAATTTTCAAACTGTGATTTTTGCAATAATTTTTGTGACTGAATGGACATCTAAATTATTCAAAAACATATTTAATGGCTTAATATAATTACTCTAAAAATTGCTTTCTAATACCATATCAATTGAATGGCTAAAAGAAAGTTATTAATTCCACAATTGTGTTTTACCATCAAATAATGTAAAATAGATTTATCTAACAATATCTGATTCGATCATTCTGATCAGGATGCTTGCGAACTTTTTAAGCGTGCAAAATGCAGTTAATAATTCTGGTAGTAAATAGGCAAATGTGAACGCTTAATTTTTTCATATAAAAGTATATTCCCCACCTTGACCCAGCAAATCCTTTAAAAGGTAAATACATATAATGAATATACAAAATATATGTTGGTAGGAAGCTGGGTCAAGGTGGGGAACATACTTTCATACGAAAAACGTTGAAGAATCCCCATTTGTCTATTTACAATCGGAAGTATTATCTGCATTTTGCACGATTAAATAGTGCACAGGCATACTAAACTGACAGATCAATTCATATATTGTTATACAAAACAATTTTACTTTCGTTGATGGTAAAAAACAGTTGCGGAATTTATAAAAAAAAAACTTACTTTTTAGCCCTTCTACTGATATAATATAAAAATATGCAATTTTAAAGTAATTATATTAAGCAGTATTTATCTCCCCTTTGCCCTTGTTTGGAACACCATTAAATATGCAGTGTTCGCGTTTACGCCGTAATAATATCTAAATACGCAACGAAAATCGTTGGTACGCAAAAAAGACAAGTAGCTTGCGTCCATGGAACGCAAGATCAAAAGCAGTCGACTTTCAACACATTTAAGCCAGCTTAATAGACCCTTGAATATTGGTCTTTTGTACTTTGCAACGCTTCAAATTCACAAAGAGACTGCTATAAATAGTATTCAGTTGTGGTTTTCCGAGATGCGTTGTTCATAGCAACGGTTAAAATCAGAACGAGGCTCAGCTATAAATAATGATAAACGTTTTTTCCAAAATCGATTTGCTGGGTAAAAATGGCGTTTGCCTCGAGGAATCACACTAGAAACATTTAAATAACTTAATAAAGTGTATTCTGAAGCCAATTTTATCGCAATTTGATGTTTTATCCGTTAAAAAATGCGTTCACGGACAGGTTCAGCAATTTTCAACAGGCACAAGTAAAATAATCTTGGCCTAGAGCGTCAAGTAAAGACTTTTTAAAAGCTAAAAAGTTTAATAGTCAAAGACTCCATCACTGCTAAGTATGCTTCTTTCTTGCTTTTTTTAATTGATCGTCAATCACTTAGTGTAAACTGAACATGTTTGAGATTAAAGTTAATTGATAGTTTTAGCTAACTTCTTTAAATTGTGTTTAATATTGCAAAAAAAAAAAAAATAGGTTGGGAACTTTCTAGGACTCAGTAAAATCACAGGAGCTTGAAGTTCTGTCTTTATCTCACCTTTATAGCCTCAAAACCAAAATCTCACAATGTCATTACGTAGTAATGACCAGGAGTGAAACTAAATTTCAGGCACCTTTGAATCGCCGTTACCAGGAAGTTTTTGGCGAAAAATGAACATCTAACCATAAAAACTATGTCAACAGGGCATGCGAGGCATGGATAACTTTTTCTGACATATCACCAAGTTAAAATAATGAGCGTTTGAAAATAAGCAAAAAGTTACGGTAGCCATTCCGGCTCCAGTATCCGGTTGTGACGCAGCGAAAACGAGCCGTTGTCACACTTGGAGAAATTAAATGTAGAAAAACTAAAAAAGGATTTATCGTTGGCCAAAAAATAAGACGACCAGTTAAAAGTCTTCAGAACATTAAATGAACTCAATCCGGACCCATATCCATACCTTTGCTTGTCAGGAAAAAATCTTTTTATCGTAAAGAAATTCAAAGCACAAACGTTTGTTGTTTTCAAAAATATCCGCGGTGTGACGTTATGTTTACATACGCACCGGTTGATTGTAAATCGATTTCAAGCTATGAGGCGACCAACGGGGTTTACCATGGATAATTCTTACGTCGCCCTGGATGTCGATGTGTGGTGCCCCAATATCATGCCAGTGTCGGTGTGTGTGGGGGGGTGCTATTGTTTGGGGGGGGGCTTTTTGCGTAAGTCAAGACACATTTGAGCTTCAATAAGCATGGGTGGCTCGAATTTGAAATCGTAGTGTTGCATGTACGAAATAATTATGGATGGCGAGTTCGATCCCGGGCCAGCCCCATACTTTCGTGGAGATTGATAATGAACCAATTTTACAGTCATTCTCCTCCCTTCCGCTTAACGCATTGTTGGAAATCTCATGCACTATCTCATTTGTTTTGGGTGCTAAAAAGATACCATCTCACTGAGACGGTCACTTTGAGCACCCACAACACATGTCTTGGTTGATAAATGAGAAAACTATTTTGAACTGGGCGCCTGATCGATATGCTCACAGGATTATTACATGCTACGCCAGCTGAGTGACCACTTATCATGCATTTCAATTTATTTAATGTGTAATGGTACATCGTATCATATATGGGCTTCGACGCAAGAAAATCGGTCGTCGGGGGGTTGCAAACAACAAATGCTCAGCCAGCCTGCGCATCTACACAGTCTGATCAGCGCCTTTGTTATTCGCTTATTGGAAAGTATCATATCTAGACTTGCTACGTTCGAAATTTCAATTTTCTAGCTAGTCTCTGTAACTGAGCAGGCTGGTTTTAATTTCACTTTGTCGGAAACCCCGAAGACAGGACGCAAATAGAGTCCGTGCAATGTTTTTGCTCTGCACAGATAGTTTCGGATACCACACGCAGATAACTGTCCGTTGCCTTCATAAAAGGTAAACACTTTTTCTAGCTAGTCTCTGTAACTGAGCAGGCTGGTTTTAATTTCACTTTGTCGGAAACCCCGAAGACAGGACGCAAATAGAGTCCGTGCAATGTTTTTGCTCTGCACAGATAGTTTCGGATACCACACGCAGATAACTGTCTGTTGCCTTCATAAAAGGTAAACACTTTTTTTTAATCACAAATAAAGTGCAAAATTCCGTCAACGAGTCGCTATCTGTATTCAAAATGAATATTGATGTCCAAATTATATCAAAAACCTGTACAAATTCAAGAAAGTAAGGCTTTAAATACCATTCAAAGTGGACACTGTGCTACACTTCACGTACAGCCCAGCATCATTCCAGCGTGTTATAAAGAACTGAATTTAAGATCGAGCCAAATACGAACATAAACTGGTAGACTAGAGTTTCGGAAGTGCCGTGAACAGGCTGACTTTACTAAATGTGAGGTGATTCAGAAGAATTTTACCATTTTATCTACTCCCTCTTACCTTCGGGTATAAATCCCACCGACAGAGTCAGAGACAAGCGCAAATAGCATCCGGGCTGCACAGATAGAGTCTGGGCTGCGCAGATAGAGTCCGATATGGTTATGCACCGTGATCACGTTATTCACCTGTCAATGTTTTCTCCGAGAAGAGGAACGGCAAAATACCCATGGGGATTTAGACAATTAAAAAACCCCAAACATACTGAGGTTTAATTCCCCTCCCTTGGGTAAATGCATGTAGATCTATGTGGTGTCTAAAATCCCTTGGACGGGTCATCAAATTTGATAAAGAAATTCCCAGATGAAGTAGGCCTATCGTAATTCCCCACCCCAGGGATTAGGTGCTCTAATTCCGTGGTTTGGGAATTTGTTTGCAGTCAAACTCTCCATGAATCCCCCCCCCCCCCCCCCCCCCCCCCCCCGGTTCTAGGAGAAACACTGATAGGTACATTCGTGTCACATTTTCATAGCCTTGCATCTTATTACATCTCACTGATAACAGGTAGCCCTTTCCTTTAGCAGTAGAACCGATTTTGATAGTTCTGTTCTATTTTACAATATTCCCCCGTAGGAGACCCCAATAGATTTATCGGCCTGTACACGTCACATTATGACGTCACTTATTTTCAAGGAAATACTCGACGGTCACATGTGCAAACATGGTAGAAATTAGTGACAAAACAGTTTCAATAAAACTTGTTTGGATTATTATTGTGTTCTTTATGACTGTTGGAAGCAGCTTATTCTTGGAAAATACGTCTAGTTCAGAGCCCTCCAAACTGCATTGTTGCTATGAAAACGTGAAGGTAGGAATCTTGCACTTTTTCAGTTAAAGGCTTTGTTTATATTTCCTTGAGATAGTTCCTGTTCTGGGTTTTAGCTGGGAAACAAAACCAAATCCTTTCAGCAAGCGTAGCAGGGAGGGTAGCCCTTCATAAATTCAACCGTTATTTCATTTGTGTGGGAAAACATACTCTGAAATACCTAGTAAACTATGACGAACTTCCAGAGACCGGTTGCTGGCGGTTAGGAAGATTAATAACAATTTTTGTAGTAATATCAATCGTTTTGATTGTAAGGCAAGAGCACCCGGATAAAATACAAGATGCTCGTGGATTGCTGAAATCGATAGGATTACAAACTCCGATATACGGTCAATTGGAGTAAAAAATGCATTCACTTTTGGTTTATTCCTTAACAAAACTTTTTACCCGGTACCACATTGGCCAGTAATGAACAAATTATGGTTGTTCATTGCACTAGACATTGTCCTGTTGTTTTTTTTCAAACGTCGCCATCTTGGTCAGCGTAACGTCGAACAATTTTCATTGCCGTCACAACATTCACTGCTGATAACCGGAAACTGGAGCCGGAATGGCTGTCGAGAGCGTAGTTTCACTCCTGGTCATTACTACGTAATGACATTATGAGATTTTCGGTTTTAGGGTTTAGAAGTGATATAAGGATCGAACTTCAAGCTCCTGTGGTAAAATTTACATGGGACTCAACTTTTGTTGATGCCGTGGGTCCCAGGGACGCAATAGAAATCAAGCCTAAATCTAACACTGAATATGTTTTGAATAGTATATATGTATGTCTATTTTATAGGCGCGAAAATTATTGCAAATTGAAAATTTGACTTCTTCACAAGTGACTTTTAGGGAGATTTTACGCCTCAACAAGACAACTCCTTCAAGATAACTTCACATAGGTGATGCTGATAGTGTCCTTAGAGGTTCGGCTATGCTGAACACAATGAAATTCAGAGCTTAAATTACAAAAAATATCTTTAAGATACATTTTATCGACCCAACAAGGTTTGACAAGAAAATAATGACCTTTTTACGCTCATTTTTTGTGTTTAACTGGGTCTATGTATTTTTTATTCAATGCTTGTTTATAAAAATGTATAACAATGTATGAAATATGCATAGTTAATAAACCTTGCATTCATGCTTTATTTTCTCCAATCATTACAGACCAGACATGCAGAGCTACATAGACAAAGCTGCATTGTTAATAAACCTTGCATTTATCCTTTATTTTCTCCAATCATTACAGACCAGACACGCAGAGCTACATAGACAAGATGAAGAAAGAAGAAGCAGAGAAAGCCAAGGGTCAGCAGGGAGATAATAGATCTTTTATAGCAAAATATGTGAGTTAAATTTGAGCCGCGACATGTGATTTCCAACAATGTGGCATTTTGACATGTGCAGACTCATACAAGCCTGTGCAGCCTCCTTTTAAGCTTAGAAACTAGTCAGTAGCCTAGGAGTCATAGAATATTCAATCGACAAGCAAAGGTTCTGATCAGACTGCGGGTATGCGCAGGCCGATCTGAGGCTTTGCTGGTCGCACATACCACATTGTTGGAAATCTCATGTCATGGCTCATTTCTGTTAGCCAGGTCCCTCTTGTCTTGTATTGTCGTGTAGTTGTTTCCCTTTCTAGACTGTAAGACAGGTGTCAGCATGGAGATAATAGATATTTTATAGCAAAATATATGTCAAACTTTTAGCCAGGCCCCTCTTGTCTTGTAATAAGTATTGTCTTGTAGTTGTTTCCCTTTCTAGACAGGGGTCAGCAGGGAGATAATAGATCTTTATGCCCCCAACTTTGGAAAATTTGAAGGGGCATATTGCTTTCGGCTTGTCCGTGTGTGTGTGTGTGTGTGTGTGTGTGTGTGTGTGTGTGTGTGTGTGTGTGTGTGTGTGTGTGTGTGTGTGTGTGTGTGTGTGTGTGTGTGTGTGTGTGTGTGTGTGTGTGTGTGTGTGTGTGCGTGCGTCTGTCTGTGCGTCTGTTACAAAATTTATTAAGACACAGTTTTGAAATTTCATATATGGATTCCTCATCAAAAAAATAATTGACATGTTTTTTTTTTAAGTCTGCATTATCCCCCTTTGGGAGTTATGCCCCTTTTAAAGGGTCATTGCCCTTTGCAAATTTGGTCATTGAAAACTTGTCATCAAGATATCTCGAAAATTATTGTAGCCTGGAGCTTCAAACATGGTCAGTTGGTAGAAGATGATGAGTACATTACCTGGTGAAGTTTAAAAAAAAAAGTTATTTTTTGTAAATTCGGGCATTGAAAACTTATGAACCCTTCTTGACAAGCAAAGGGTTTGGGGCATAATGTTTCATAAACATCATTTCTAGTTTATAGTAAAACATATGAGTCAAATGGCCCTTCTTATCTTTTAAGAATCATTGTCTTGTAAATGTTTCCCTTTCTAGACAGGGGTCAGCAGGGAGATAATAGATTTTTTATAGCAAAATATGTGTGTCAAATTTTTTCCATCAGGACCCTCTTGTCTTATAGTTGTTTCCCCTATTAGACAAGCTTAGCTGTTTTATTTTCAGTATTGTTAGGGAAGGGAATACAGTCAGACCTATCTTAAGCAAGCATTCAAGGGATAATCCAAAATTGCTTGCTATAGACAGATAGATGCTTGCTTAATAGAGGGTCAACTAAGATGACCATATGAATGAGAATGCCTATATTATAATGAATTGAAATTTATGAATAATTGGACACTAGTCCAGTTATTTCTTTTTAAGCTAGCATTAATTTATGTTCAAGTAAAAATAATAAATAAACAACGAAGATATCCAAATATGAAATTAAAACTAAAAATCATGTCCATCAAGTCTAAAGATTGCCATGCTAGATTTGCAGAGATCTCAATTGGCACTGGTATACACATTTTTTAAAAGTTAAAGCTTGATTTTTCAATGGCAAATACTTGCTTAAATAGACAAATTTAAACGCCCATTGTGCTACTAAACATAGAAATGATGGATTGATTCAGGAGTAGGAGAATCAGAAAACAATTCAACTTTTTTTATCCCCCGCCGAAGCCAGAGGGATAATGGTTTGGCGTTGTCGGTCTGTCAATCTGTCCATCCATCCTTCTGTCTGTCCGTCTTTCTGTCCTCAGCCTAGGTAACCAATGGATAGAATTTCATGAAACTTATATAAGTTATACTGAATATATATGACCATGGTGTGGTTATGCAGGTGAAGTTTCATCAGGGTGTCATCAGTTATAGAGGAGTTATTGCCCTTTGATTGCCTAATCTCAATGATTTTTATCCGTCCTCAGTCATAACTAGGTAACCAATGGATAGAATTTCATAAAATTCATATTGAATATATACGAACATGGTATGGTTATTCACGTGAAGTTCATCAGGGTGTCATCAGAAATAGAGGAGTTATTGCCCTTTGATTGCCTAATTTCAATGATTTTTATCCGTCCTCAGCCATAACTAGGTAACCAATGGATAGAATTTCATGAAACTTACACTGAATATATATGGTTATGGTGTGGTTATGCACGTGAAGTTTTATCAGGTTAGTCATTAGTTATAGAGGAGTTATTGCTCTTTGGTTGCCTAAATTTCAATGATTATTATGGTCTTCAGCAATAGCTTGGTAACCAATGGATGGAATTTCATAAAATTCATATTGAATATATACGAACATGGTATGGTTATTCACGTGAAGTTCATCAGGGTGTCATCAGATATAAAGGAGTTATTGCCTGCCCTTTAATTGTCTAAATTTCAATTAATTTTTTCCCAGCCCTCAGCCATAAGTAGGTAACCAATGGATGGTTATGAAACTTATACTGAGTATATATGACCATTGTGTGGTTATTCACATGAAGTTTTGTCAGGATATCCTACTAGTTAACAGAGGAGTTATTGCCCTTTGGTTTCAAAATGTCAATGAATTTTTCTGTCCTCAGTCAAAATTAGCAAGCAACATAAGGAATTTCATGAAACTTATACTGAGTAAATTTGACCACAGTGTGATGATGCATGTGAAGTTCCACAAGAATGTCATTGGGTGTAGAGAAGTTATTGCCCTTTGATCGGCTAAATATCAATGAATTTGTCCATTTAGAGCTATAACTTGGTAGGGGATGGATGGAATTTTACAAAACTTATACTGGATATATATGTCAATGTTGTGATAATTCACATAAGCCCTTAATGCGCCAATCGCAACAAAAGTAGTCTGCTTTTCTCGTCTGCTGAAATGTTTAAGAAGCCTCTTTGGCAAACAGTGTGGACCCAGATCAGACTGCTCCTATATGGGAGCAGTCTGATCTGGGTCCACACTTTTTGCTTCTATCCTTAATTTGTCAGTAATGTTAGGCAATTATTTGCAGCAGACAACTTCAGCAGACGACATTTTCAGATGCATTTTTTTCTTGGCGCTTTAAGGGTTACGTTTGGTCAGGGTGTCTGTGGAAGTCATCAGTTGTAGAGGAGCTATTGCCCTTTTATCGCCGTAATAGCACTGATTTTCTTTTCAATCAGAGCCATAACTTAGTAACCAATTGATGGTATTTCATGTAAGTTATTGTAATAATACATTTGGCAAACACCAAAGTTTGTCTCGTTCCTTTCAGAGATATACAGGAGTTATTGCTCTTTGATTGCCTAAGTTTTAATGAATTGGTCCCCACAGAACCATTACTTGGTAAGGAATAGATCATATTTCATGAATCTTAACTGAACATGATGTAGGGCGATGCACATGAATATTCATTAGAATGTCTTTAGATATACAGGCGTTATTGCTCTTAAATTGCCTTAGTTGCAATAAAAAAGTCTCACATAATTTCGATTGGGGATATCAATTCGTTGTTAAATTTGCTTGTTACTTCATGATTAATTCTTTTTTAGCTCACATAGTGACAAGGTGAGCTTTTGTGATCCGTCTTTGTCCGTTGTCCGTTAATAATTGACTTAAATGACATCTCCTCCTAAACTACTAGCTGGATTTTTACCAAACTTGGCTAGAATAATCCTTGTATGGCCCTCTGTAATAATTGTTCGAATGGTTTTGGTCAGTTGCATATCTAGGTCACAGGGGCTAAAAATAGATTTTCAAGATCAAAAATTTAAAAATCTTCTTGTCTGAAACCACAAGACCTAGAGCCTTGATATTTGGATTGTAGCATCATCTGTTGGACTTGTACCAAGTGTTGTTCAAATTATGCCCCTGGGGCAAAAATGGACTGCCCCGGGGGTCACATGTTTTACATAGGCTTAATTATATAGGGAACACATGAAAAATCTTCTTGTCTGAAACCACAAGTCCTAGAGCTTTGATATTTGGTATAAAGCATTATCTAATGGACCTCTACAAAGTTTGTTCAAATTATACCCCTAGGGTTAGGGGATTAATGAAAAAAGTCAATAAGCAATGCTTATTAGATACCCCCAGCACAGTAAGGGTCAGTGAAAAAACTTAGTTTAGCGGAAAAACTTAGTATTTGGCAAGTGATAGTTCAAACCAGCAGACCTTAGTCTTGAAAACAAGATTTCAGTACAATCATGGTCGGAACAGAGTGTAGGCTCATGATCTTGCACACTTGTACATGTCAGACCCTCTCTTGATGTAGTAGACTAAGGACTCTCTCTTTATGCACCCATGAGCGGGATGTGGAGGAGGCAGGGTTACACTGCCCAATCTGTGATTAAAGCCCACCCTGAGAGCGCTGTTACTTGGGTCATTAGTAGAGGGCAATGTATGGACTTCTGATTGATAAACCATTGGCCCAATATTTACACTCATTTTTGTCAAGTGTTTAAAGGCTGACCATAGTTGACTTTGCTAAAAACCTTCAGCTTCTATCACATCGGGCACATTCTTCCTGTATGTTTGTATAGATGACTATGATTGGTTAAAATTAACTGTTTTAAAAAATCTTTTAGGAACTGTGAGTGAGTGAATATCAGAGTATCAAACAGTTTGGATCCAGATCAGGAGCAATAGAATGTCAGTCCTGATCTGGGTCCAGACTGTTTGCAAAGGTTATCAGCAGATGATAAAAAATGCCACTAGCAAGGAAAGAGTTGATTAAGTCAGCAGGCTGAACATGGATGATAACTTGAACATAGAAGATTGGATTTTCTGATTGAAATACATTCCCCTAGCATTTTGCTAGTCCCAGTGTTGCTGAGTTGATGACAAAATATTGCAACACTGCCTTAAGAAACCAAATTAAGCTTGATAATTCATTAAGATTTTCATGAAATGTTAAGCTTTATCTTCCAAATAGTTAAGTCATTTTATGACAATGAGGAGATATTAGGGCTTGGACAGATAGATAAGTCATTATGATTGTGTCCGTGTTGGGATTAGGGCATCCTCATTTACCCAGGGGTGAAGCATTTTGTTTCACTCCTTTCATCACCCCTGGGATATCCGGCTAAAAAACCGTTGTTTCCTATGAATATTCATATCAGCGGGGAGTACCTCAGTAGCCAATCAAAATGTTGGTAATATGATCGCTACTCTTTTATGTGGAGGTGATATTGTATTTTTTCGTGACTTAAAATAGCTTGAGAGGAAAAACCTGTATAATTTTGTCATCCTACAAATTATTCAAGGCCATCACCTGCTTACAGAATGATCGCAAATGTAGATAAGTAAAGCACGCTATCAGTCATTAGTCATTGGGAGTAGATGACCAGGAAAAATACTGAACAAGATTGTGAAAACGGCCACAAACATTTGAACGTGCGCGATGCCCTACATTGAAGTCGTATGACGCAATCCCATGTTATCTGTTATCTGTTTCATCCAATCAAATAAAAGAGTTAGATATTATAGTCTGTTTTCTCCAAATTTATCTATCGAGCCAATTAGTTGGGATTAAAATTTGTTTTGTTTGTTAGATTTGATTCTTTTCGCCCCAGTCAACATTTTTTCAGTCATGCCGGGACGGGTCTTCTTGGGTTGAACCAGTACTAAGCAGGGGATAAAGTGTCTTGCTTAAGGACACAACGCAGTGCCTTCGGCAAAGCTCCAAACCGCAACCCCTCGATTAAAATTCATGATTGGCAATGCACTCGGCTTGGGATCATCATTCATTCACTTATGAAAATGGAGCAGTTTTGTATCAGCATATTTATGGAATTAGCAAACACACATACACAATTTTTTTCCCTCATCGCACCCAATATCGCAGAGCCGGCTACCAACGGTGAAGCGGACGAGCCTGCTTTTGCCATAACCATCACTGTTCAGACAATCAAAAAACAGAAGTAGGTGAAGCTTCAGATAAAATTCTCAATATTTGGAGCCATGCGATTTTTTTAATCTACCACATCGGCGACAAACGAATGCTCAGATGAGTCTGTGCATCTTCTATGAGAAGACAAATGTTCAAACAAACGAAAAAAACAAGACGTCTTTAATGTAGCAGCAAATCAGATATTAAATTGGCACATATATATAAAGTTCACAACAAGCAAAATCTCATACAAGCCTAATCATTGTCGCCATCTCGCCCGGGTCTTTGCTGTCCGCATGTATAGTGATTCACATCAAGTCCCACTTTATGCAAGGCATAAAACTGCTTGATTGAATGCTAAATAGGCTCAATATGGTATGTATGAGACGGTTCTTTTCTGAACTGCTTTTGATTGTTTTATGCTCTTTTCTGTTATAATCTTCACAAAGCACAAACTGCATGCAAGAAACGAAATTATTCGGGTACTACTTAAGTTTCAGCGTGAATGTATCATGTTTGGCTATCGAATGGGGCTTTGTAAAACATTTTTGACCAGAGCTTTACTAAATATACTTCATTTCAGCGGAGACCTCTGGTATTTAAAGGATGGTCATATGCAATGATTCGTCTGGGCATTCGCTGGTCCTCGATGCGATAAGTACCAAAAGTACCAAAACGCTGTGTGCTAACTTGTAATTTATTAACAGACCTGAGCTTATCGCAATCACATAACAAAACCAACACTGATCTAATACTCAGTCTGGCATGCACCAAGTGCTATAAGTCAGAACTGTCCATGCAGAACACATGGGTCCTTGGCTTAGAGCACAACGAAGATTTGCCCTCAAGCTGATCGGAGTCTTCACTGAGAGCTTTGGTTTATTCATACAGCAGCTTAATTATATTATGTGTCTCGATGAACAACTCCGATGGTCGTGACGGACAGTAATACACTTTAGTGCATATTTGAAATACTTCTGAAGACTTATGAGGAACTCTACCGACCGTTCGTGCAATTAGAAAGGCTGAATCTCGGAGGGCTGAATCAAGTATGTAAATGTATAAAAAAAACATATTTGATCTCTATATTTTTTCTGGGTTTATCCAGTACTAAGCAGATGATAAGGTGTCTTGCCATGACACAACGCACCGCGAGTATCTGCATATTTTAAACCAACGAAATGACATTAGATATGTATCGGCTCCCTTTGAAAGCTTTAAAATATAAATGAACCTGCGTACCCAAATTACTACAATCTACCACTGATGATATGATGTGCGCCAAGGGTAGACTCAGATCAGCCCGTCGCATTCTACGCTTTTTGGATGATCCATAGCTTCATAGTGCGGCTACGGATGACTGATCAGACTGCATGCTTGAGCTTTCAAAAGCTTTATTTTACATAAAGGTTTATGCAAACAGACTATAAATGCGGTAGAAATGTCATTATCACAGCGCGTGAACTGATGGAAGTCTTACCAAGCTAGATTTGTAACGAGCGATATGATTTGATATCCCAAAAATAAAAATAGAACTATGACTTGGGCCAAGATTAAAATAGAATAAATTTTCTCATGGAAATACTGAGATCATCAATCAGAATGCCTCATTTATATCATGTGATAACGAGGAAACGTAAGCGAGTTATCCCAGGGGTGATATATGCAGTGTAACGGAATGGGTTACGCCTGGGATTAGGGCTGGGACAGATAGTTAAATCATTTTAAGACAGTGATTGGATTAGGGCTGGGACAGATAGTTAAGTCATTTTATGAGGGTGAGGTGCTTAGGGCTGTGTTATGACAGTAAGACATCAAGAATAAGCTGGCAGCATGTTGGAAAAACCCCAATCTGCTTAAAATACATTATTTGTACAAAACTGTGTAGGTTTCATATTTTGTACATTTTATTTAATTGTACACACTTAAACATTTTATATTTATATCCATGTAGAGGAGCAGTGGTAGAGTGGCGCAGTGGTAGAGTGTTTGATCAAAGGGTCACTAGTTCAAGACTCACCGGTTGCACTGTGTTCAGTCCTTGAGCAAGACTCTTTATCCACTAGTTTAACCATGACAGAAAGTAAAACATCCTGACATGACTGAAAAATTGTTGACTGGAATGTAAAGCATGAACACAAACCAAAATTGATATCCACATTGCTGTTTTGTCTGGGGCCCACCGCTGAGTCCATGAAAAGCAGACCATATAAAGTAATTTTTGCTCTATGTATGGAATAAACAGACCACCAGGAAATGTGATAGTTGGGATACAGAGCTAAATGAAACTTGTCATGCAATATAAAAGCAGGAGAAGCGATAGTAATCATAACATTATTCTCATGGCTCCAGATAAGAATGCTTATTGGAAAATTATTTTCTTTATTTCTCATCCAAGACATATGTTGTGGGTACTCAAAAGAACCGTCTCAATGAGACGGTTCTTTTGAGCACCCAAAGCATATATTTAAATTGATGGGTAAAATAATAATTACAATTTTACGCTCATAAAATTTTCTTATCTGGATCTATGGATCTGCCAGTTGGCTTTTAACGGGCGAAAATTTTTCATTTTATTTTTCATTTTTGGTGAAAATTAGAGCGGATATCTCATGTGAATCCTCTTCTGCATGGAATTTTTGATCCTTGGTTTCCTAAAGAGGGAACAAAATTTGAAAAAGTTTAGGCATAGGTTTAGATAAACAGAATGTTTAGAGTAAAATTGTAAATATTTTCTTACCCATCAGTTTTAACATGTGTTTTTGGTGCTCAAAAGAACCGTCTCATTGAGACGGTTCTTTTGAGTACCCACAATACAACATTATGTTTTGGCTGAGAAATAAGAAAAATAATTTTCTGTTACTCACTCTTAACTAAAGACCTGGTTTAGGGGATGTTTTTTAGTGTAATGGGCCCAGTGCAGTATTACAATCACAATTAATGTCTGCAGATGATATTTTAAACCTTTTAGGACCAATGGGATCTTCCATAAGCTACATACAATAAAGTTAGAATGGTCCATTGTATATATTGAGGGGTTACAGGTTATAATTTCCAAAAAATACTTTATTTCCTTATCTGAAAATTGATATTGTTTCAGCAAACGGTGCAGACAGACCCTGATGAAATGCTGTATCAAGAGGAATTTTATCTGGGTCTTCACTGTTTGCTAAAGTACCCATTTAGGGGTTTATAGTCCTAGGGTTAAGGTTCATACTTTTACTTTTAGTTAAATTTTTAATCATGACAGTATATAATCCACAAAAAATATGAATTCCTATTACTTAGAAGAAATTATGTGTATTATTTCGATATTGACCCCTTTCTGAAGTAAGGCTGCATAGCATTTTGCAAGCTGGATAATTTTGTATGCTAGTTTGTTGTCTGCAGATTTAAGAAAACTTTTTTCCAAAATACCATCATTTATATCCAGAACACATGGCTGGATTCTGGTATCTACCAATATAATAATGACTGAAGTTCATGAGATTTTGGAATGTATGGCTTATCTGTAAAAATAAATTATATTCATATAATTTCATTTTAGAACATTTTGTAAGAATTTCATTTGCATGTTTGACCTTGAAGATGTGTTCTAAAAATGTTCTGAAATATTCCAAAATCACTTTCCCGTAAAAGATGTTCAATAGTTTTGTTTGTTTTGGTGCAAAATATACATTTTGGATCTCCAATGAGTTAAATTTTGTATAATAAAGTGTTTGTTGCTTAAATTTTATGATTAATTTTGAATTGGAACCATTGGACCTTGACCTTGTTTAAAATTATTAAGATCTTGCAAGCCAATAGCAGGTGAGCCCTTCAGGATCTTCAGGTCCTCTAGTTTATATGTGTTTCTAGAAAACCAGAACCTTCAGGACCTCTAGTTTATATGTGTTTCTAGAATACTAGAACCTTCAGGTCCTCTAGTTTATATGTGTTTCTAGAATACTAGAACCTTCAGGTTCTCTAGTTTAAATGTGTTTCTAGAATACTAGAACCTTCAGGTCCTCTAACATAAATATTTTTCTAGAATACTAGAACCTTCAGGTCCTCTAATTTATATGTGTTTCTAGAATACTAGAACCTTGAGGTTCTCTAGTTTAAATGTGTTTCTAGAATACTAGAACCTTCAGGTCCTCTAACATAAATGTGTTTCTAGAATACTAGAACCTTCAGGTCCTCTAGTTTATATGTTTCTTGAATATTAGAACGTTCAGGTCCTCTAGTTTATATGTGTTTCTAGAATACTAGAACCTTCAGGTCCTCTAGTTTGTATGTGTTTCTAGAATACTAGAACCTTCAGGTCCTCTAGTTTATGTGTGTTTCTCGAATACTAGAACCTTCAGGTCCTCTAGTTTGTATGTGTTTCTAGAATACTAGAACCTTCAGGTCCTCTAGTTTATATGTGTTTCTAGAATACTAGAACCTTCAGGTACTCTAGTTTGTATGTGTTTCTAGAATACTAGAACCTTCAGGTCCTCTAGTTTATGTGTTTCTAGAATACTAGAACCTTCAGGTCCTCTAGTTTATGTGTTTCTAGAATACTAGAAGAACTCTTTCAGAACTAAGACTAGTTCATCAAAAGCATATTTTGGAAAAATGTTCTGGAACAATCCATGGGTTCATTCACAGATTGCGTAGGGAGATTTTCTTGTGATTTGGTTCTTCTATGTCTTGACTTGATGTATGCTTTGAAATTCATAAAATGATTAAGCAAAAATTGCTGTTTTGTGATTAGTAGCTTTCAGGATAATAGGTTTAAAGAAAGTATATGTCAAGGTCAGGTTTGGCATTAAAATACGAGAATCAATAATTTTCACATGATTTGGCACTTTGAGAATCAGGTCAGTGAAAATGATCCAATGCATCAACTTAGGTCATGAAATTGATCTCCCTTCTCACAATCATTTGTATTGCCACAGTGTTGAAATTGTTGAAATGAGCATGCTTTAATTCTTTCCAACAAAGTCACACCAATATCTGTTCTTTATTCAGCTGAATGCTTATCAGATCATGAAGAACTACTGCCTCTAACAGCATGATGCTGATCAGACTGTGCAAATGCACAGTCTGATCAGCGTCATGCTGTTAGCACATGGCAGATGGTGGGTTCTTACCAAGCAATGTCTCTTTTTTCCTCTGATGCTTATGTCATTATATATCATGGTTCAATGCTAAGAAAGTAGATTACAAATTTTTTTGGCACAGTGAAACTTACAGCATTCTTACAATTATTGATATTTTTCAAACAAATGGCATTGTCTTGGGTTGTTATGCTGAATATTTTATGTACTACACTCCTCCCCAATTTGATCATACTAACATGCAGCAATACAGTTATAAGCATGTTTTTTACAAGCAGAATGGAATTCAGTGTAGATCCTGATCAGGTGGCTTCGCTATAGAAGTCAGCTGATCTGGATCTACAGTGTGCTGAAAAAAGGATCAATCTGGGTTTAGCAGGACAAGGGTTAAGTTAAAGTACCGTATTTGAGCTATTAAGCACACTGCATATAGTTTTTTCAGACTTCTGGGCCCACCTCCCGACGGATTTTTCTATCCCACCCTCACACTCATGTTGGATGCTTATTGTCTTCAATAGAGAATTTAGTAAAATGGCCAAAATATCATAAGAAAAAAGCTAACATCAAGTAAAGTATTGATATAAATGAACTGATTCCGCATACAAAGCATACCGGTAACGTGTCTGCCCAGCAACAGATGCGAGTCTGACTGCAGATCCTGGGGTCACGAGTTTGATCCCTGCCCGGTCCCTGGTGATACTTTCGTGGAGATTGATCATGAAATAATTTCTACGGTCATTCTCTTCCCTTCCGCTGAATCATTCAAGAAGGGTTGTTGTCAGTTTCAAGCGAAAGTATGTGCACAAAGTACTGGTCAACTGCTTGTTCAAGCTTGCCCAGGAAAAAGTGTGGTTAAATGAACTGACCGTCCCGACATGACCATAGCTGTTGACTTGGGACGTAAAGCAACAAAAACAAACAAACAAAATCATACAAAGCATTCCTTGGCATAGAAAAAATGCATAGTTAGCAAAACTTTAGTTCAAAAATTAAACTCTAATAATGCAGCTTACCAATAACTTTTTTGCCTGCTAAATAATGGCGTATGCTGATGATAGCCTTTGCAAACCATTTGGACCCAGATCATGACTGACAAAATGTTGGGCTTGATCTGAATCCAAACTGTTTGACACTGATGGTATTTTGAAAAGATTTTTTTAATAGATAAATCATTCCTTTTTTTTTTAGATATTTCGGTATATCAGTAGAGAAAACAATGCCCAAGTTTTCAATTTTCTCTCTCATTTAAAACGCATTAATAAAAGGTTAGATTATAGAACGACAATCTGAATATGATGGCAAAGATCAATTTTAGGAAGTCAAAAATGAAATATCACTTAACCTTGGAAACATAAGTAAGGATGTATTATAATATTAATATATAGACTTTTCGCTTACTGTAAAGGCGGCAACTTTAATATTCATATCTGGGCGTGGTGCGGCTATTTCATCTGCGTAGAAAGGGAAATCAGGCTCTATTTATATTTTGGTGAAGAATAAGTAAGTTGTTTGGGCAGCGCAAATGTGCGTGCATTTCATGAAAATCCTAGCCATGCACACTGAACTCACATTTATTAACCCTTAAAGGGCATAATTACAAAATGTATGTTTTTTGTCGTCCACTAAAATATTTTAAGCCTCATAGCCAAACAGTGTGGACCTAGATCAGACTGCTCCTGCAAATGTTAAATAGACATTTTCAGATGCAGTTATTTTGCCCACGTTTTAAAGACCAAATAGTGTGTTTTGCATCTATACTGAGGTAATGGCACAAGATGATACAGATACTTTTCAATAAAACCAGGCCTCATTTTTCAACTTTGGTTGCCCAAACATTACGCATTTATGAGGTGCCGCCTTTACAGAACCCAAAAAGTCATATAATACCGCAATTCATTTATCATTTTCTCCCAAGGTAACATAATGTCTGGTCCAGATATACAAGATCTATGTGCGTAAACTTATCCATCATGATAAGTTTGGATGCTCAAAAGAATCATCTCATTGAGACGTTTTTTTTGAGTATCCACAACATATGTTTTGGTTGAGTGATAGGAGATATTTATTTCCGGCCATGCCGACATTTGTTGCATCATGTTTTGGTTGAGTGATAGGAGATATAAATTTGGGGCCATGCCGACATTTGTTGCATCAAGTTTTGGTTGAGTGATAGGAAATATATATTTTGGACTCTATTCCTCTTTTGTAGAGACTCTAACTTCGTCATTAATATCTTCCGATCTCTTCCAGATTGCACGACCCTTGGGTCTGCACTTAAATCACTATGTGAGTCCGTCTGTCCGTCCGTCCATGGTCAGTTAGTGAAAAAATGCTCATAACTCTTGAACCACATGGTATATTTTGATCAAGTTTTGCATACAGATGCATGTCAACACTGTCTAACCATTGTCATGTGTAACAGCCTTTTTTGATGGACAAGGATGTGCTGAGCATCATTTCAGCCAGTTGTGGCCAGTTAGTGAAAATGCTCATAACTCTTGAACCGCATGGTATATTTGATTATTTATTTATTTTTTGAATTTGGCAGGAAAAATGACAAAGAAAAGAAAAAAAAAAAATATTGGTCACACTTGTATTCGAACCACTGTTCCTCAGGCTATTGGATTACAAGAAAGCGTCCTAGACCACTCTGCTACAACATAATTTCATGATATACACACAGGAGCAAAATAGCTATACTGACGTCAACTAAAAATGCCTCACTCATTATCACTGATTTCTCAGCGATGATATACAAAAATGAACAGCCACGTACTGCTTCTTTATGTAGAGGTTGGGTGATTTTGGAAAACGACTTAAATTTGATATGCAGCTGGTGACGCGTTATTCCGATGACGTCGTACAGTCTCAACGTACACATGACGGCATTATGCATCAATCCCTTATGATTTATATTTAAATTTGCACCCAGTTTGTGCCGTTAATGTTTTGCTAAACAATTAACAAATTTTGGATCATTTTTACAAACAGTTGTGCTTGCGAGTAATAACTTTATGAAATTATGAAGTCATATAAAAGACAAAATGTAAGGTCCATTTACGAAACTTGCCAATATTCTCGTTTTGTTTTAAGTAATGGAAAAAAATGTCAAGGGGGTTCATTAGGTAATGTACACAGAATATGCCTACATAAAATTATGTTATTTAAGATGAGCTGTAAAGCCCAATGGCAAGTCGTTGGTCTACATTAACGTCATCCAAAACGGCCGTATGGAACACATGCTAGATTGCGTTTTCTCAGCAATAGTCGCTGGTTAAAGACTAAAGACTATTGCAAATGATTCGTCACTATATTTTTACCCACTTTGCAAAGTCATGACGTTTAAGTTTTACTGAAATGCATGGCGAAAAGGTGGGTGGGGGTAAGTTGTTTCCTTCAAACATTGTCTGAGCATTATAACGCATTTTTGGTAAAATAGAGATTGTTTAACAATGGTGAAAACACCTTTTTCTAGTCTGACCAACGGATAGTGTCTGGAAACAAAGCAAATGGGGCTAAAATCTTGTGTCGCACGAAACTGATGACCCCTGTCTCAAACCGAGGTCGTTTTCTCAGCCTCAAATATTTGTTCAGCAATTTTGTTTTTATGAGATAGGCTTGACTAATAAGATGTTATAATGCACTAGAATTCATAATTTAGTCTGATCAGTCTAAGAGATATTCACGTTTACTTTTAGATGAGGGTTTTTTTTTCTTGACGTCAGTATATATACGCTTTTCCTGTACTCGTCAGATAAAAATTGCACAATCCTTGGGTCTGCACTATATTGCACACTCTTGGGTCTGAAGTATAATCACTATGTGAGTCTTGCACCACCCTTGGGTCTGCACTATAATCTTGCACGCCCCTTATGATATACACACTAGAGCAATTACCTTTATACCCTTTACCTGTACTCATCAGATTGAAATTGCATGACTCTTGGGTCTGCACTATATTGCATGGTCCTGGATTTGCTTGTCAGATTAAAATTGCAGGACCCTTGGGTCTGCACTAAATTGCATGGCCCTTGGTCCGCACTATAATCACTATATGAGTCTTGCATGACCCTTCGGTCTGCACTGTAATCTTGCACCACCCTTGGGTTTGCACTATAGTCACCATGTGAGTTGGTCCTGGTCAGTTAGTAAAAATGCTCATAACTCTTGAACAATATGGTATATGAATAGCACCACTTTGAAAAAAGGGGGCAGGCTATGTCTGTCATTCAGTTTGTCCGTCTGTCTGTCGGTCATAATTTTGTTTCCGCACAATAGAACAAATTGATAGATTTTCACCAAATTTTATACATGCATTCATACATTGACAAGACCTAGCTTGGGATTGTTACACATCCTTTTTCACATATTTGTACCAGAGTTATGGCCCATGGTTTATGCTAAACTTTGGTTTCCACTCAATATCTTGAGAACAAATTGACAGATTTTCACCAAATTTTATATATACATTCATATTGACAAGATCTAGCTTATGATTGTTGCACATCCTTTTTGCGTATTTGTACCAGAGTTATGGTCCTTGATTTAAGCCAAAATTTTGTTTCCCCTCAATATCTTGAGAACAAATTGACAGATTTTTACCAAATATAATAGATGCATTAAAATTGTAAAGGTCTAGGTTGGGATTGTTACACATCCTTTTTCACATATGTATCAGAGTTACGACCCTTGATTTACGCCAAAATTTTGTTTCTGCTTGAGAACAAATTGACAGATTTTCACCAAATGTTATATATGCATTCATGTTGTTAAGATATCGGTTGGATTTGTGGCATGTCCTTTAATGCGTATTTGTACCAGAGGTATGGCCCTTGATTTATACCAGAATTTCTTTCTCGCTCAATATCTTGAGAACAAACTGACAGAGTTTCACCAAACTTTATAGATGCATTTATATTGACAAAATCTGGCTTGAGATTGTCACACATCATCACCGTCTATCATCGAAACCGGAAATAGCGCACCACTGAATCGAGAGTAAACAACACACGAGGATGAGTGCTCTTCAAAAATAGCACATTTCATTATAAAATCGCTAAAGTTTTGCAAAACATTTGCAATACATAAATAGTGGATATATTAAGCTTGAACCGTAAGTAGTTGTATTTGTTCATTAACAAATTTGAAGGCTGGAATGGATCATCAATCCGAAAGCTGGTATCGAAAACACACATCATTTTGACATTTACTTCCACTTTATTCGAGGATAGTATGTGCATTTTGTCGATTTTTCCAAAGGAAAGCAAGTGAAATTATAGAAAACAAACGTTTTTGCAAGCGTTTAAGCTAGAATCTATAAATTAAGCCAATTATGGGCTGATATTTAAATCCCGTTGTGTACCGCGAATAGGTGGGGATGTGTACTGCAGATAGCAAATTCATAAGAAAATTATGTACTGCGAATAGTTATGAGTTGTTACCCACTATGAAGTAAAACTGCTATTTCGGGGTATTTTCTTATAATTGAACAGGTGCAAAATGTGATCGGTTTAAGGATAAAACAGTCTGTCTGCCAAAAGAAGACAAACTGTCAAATTATGGAGGCAAATGCTATAGGCTTCCTTTCAAACATGTAAAATATCCAATGAATAACATGATATAGCCTAAAGCATGAGCTGGTGTAGTTGCCGTCTGTCCGTCTGTCTGTCCATTCAAATGTCCATCATCTAGATTAAAGGTATGCGTCTGTCTCGAAGGGTACAAAGTAGGCAAACTGTTGTGCTTATTTTTTTGTATTGAATTTATTTCGTATTTTTGACAATTACCACCTGCCAATTGTGTCTGCTCTTTCGTGTGTAGCCTATATTGCAAACAATATGGACCCAGATTAGACTGATCCTTTAGGAGCAGTCTGATCAGGGTTCAAAGTGTTTGCGTTCATGAAAAAAATTGTCTGAAGTACATTTGAATAAAGCAGTAGATGTAAATAGCGGATAACACTTTTAGGCCCCGAAATAGTGGCGGGGTAACATACATTTACTTTGTTTTTGTTATATTTGACCTACTTATTTGACACTGCTTAACGAGTGGATATTTGGGTTGTGCCCTTTGATAGAAGATGAGAAGCTTCAGGGTTTGTTTATTATTAATAAAAAGCCATGTTCGAAAGATATTGAGCATAAACAAAATTCTGACATCCATCAAGGGCTATAACTTTGTTACAAATAAGCAAAATATGGAAGAGAACAATGCCAACATATATCTTATAAATATATATACATTTACAAAATTTGGTGAAATTCTATCCATTTGTCCTCAAGAAATTGCACAGAAACAAAACCCTGTTGCCAAACAAGGGCCATAACTTTGTTACAAATTTGTAAAAGATAACAGGTAAAAATCCTATTGACACAGATCTTGTGTATATAAATGCATTTATAAAAGTAAGTAATGGTGCAAAGATCAGGAATCAATACAATCAAGTACCACACCTGACCCAGGATACCAATGGGAAAGTGACAAACTCACAGAAGACACCACAAACGAGAGCCAAGAGGTCAGCCCTTTCCCAGCAGGTGACCACAAAGCACATATAAACAGACGCGCACAAAACATAGCAAACACAAGACAGAACAAAAGCATAAAAGATCCACAAAAGAAGTACCGCCTTGGAACGGTCAGTAAAATATTTTACTGGAGGGCTTAAACCGGTTTAACGGCGCCAACCTCACCCTTAATTCAGATGTGGATCAAGACACATAGATATTTGGTTTGCATGAAAGACCCCTAACTTATCAATGCATCATCTCCTAAAACATATAAATCAAGATATAACAAGGAGATAAAGCAAGGATAAGGACTCAACAGTAAATTAAACTGAATACCGGAGCAAAAGAAATCCAACAGGTAAACCCCGGTGGGCCCGACAAACAGCCAAAGCATCAGGCCCCTACCATCTCATCAATAGATAAGTCTTTAAGTCGGAACCATCATAGAGTCTGAAGTCCGACCCACCGGCGTGCAATTAAAGAGGAAAGCAAAGTTGCCAACCGTGATTGGGTTGACTACCAAGCATGCAGTCTGTTGCAATACATTAATGTTATAGCCAATCTTTTTATAATGGGAAATTATTTTAATGAACTGCGCTGAAAAATTATTAGAGCCAACAATCTTCCTCAACTTATACACCAAGTCACCATAGAAATCAGGTTCCGAAAGTCCTTGGCGCAAGAGAGATTTAAGTCCAACTTGGAATTTAGAAATCAAATCATAGTATCGTCTATAAAATGTTGAAAATGTTTTGCGAAGTTTATGATACCGATAGCCTTGTTTAAGAAGTTTCTGAGTTAACAATTTATTGCGAGTGTTGAAGTCAGCAACATAGCTAGATGCTCTAGCAAAACGAATGAGTTGAGAGATATAGACTCCATAGGATGTAGAACGAGGAACATCACCATCTAAAAATGGGAAATTGACAATTTCAAAATCAAAGTCGTCACGTTTGTCATAAATTTTGGTAGAAACAATATCATTAGAAATTGACAAATGCAAGTCTAAAAAATTAAATTATTAAGTTGGAGCTCTGAAGGGTATATTTGACTAACCATATTGTCAAAATAAACATTAGTAATATTTAAAATATCGTCCAAATATCTGGAAGTAGTGTTAAACGCATCAATAACATCAGCCTGCTTATCATCAGAAAGAGACATCATAAAGTCCCTTTCATAACAAAACAGGAATAAATCTGCAACCAGGGGAGCACAATTAGTGCCCATAGGAATCCCAACAACTTGTCTATAGAGCTTGGTGCCGAATCGAATAAAAATGTTGTCCAACAAAAAGGTCAGCGCATCGCATACATTTTGACACGACCATGCATGATATTTTTTAGGTTTTTCTGAAGTAAAAAATGCATTTCTGTCACTACATGCAAGGTAAGGAGAGCCTTCTCTCTGGAAGGTACTTTCAATAAGATCAATAAGTTTATCTTTAATTAAATTATGAGGTAAAGTAGTGTAAAGAGTAGAAAAATCATAAGTAGACAAACTGGTCGCATTGAAACCTCTAGCTTTAAGTTTATCTAAAATTTCACCTGAATTTTTAATCGACCAAAATAGGTTTTTACCAGATCTCTCATATACCTTTTCACAATATTTGATAACATGTTTTTTAACAGCTGTAAGACACGAGGTTAACAATTTAGAAAGTTCTGTTGTTGTACAAGAACTAGAATTTGCAATAAATCTTGCTTTATAGGGTTTTTTATAGAGTTTAGGTAACCAGTACAACGTAGGAACTTTGTCTTGATTTTCTTTAGTTTTGACACCAAAATGTAGGGCTGTATGACAACCATGCCCATCAACAATCACCCTTTCACTTAAAGAAGGCTGCAGTTTATAGGCATTAGTGTCAACAAGCTCACGCTTAGGAGTATTAATATAATACAATCGTCAAACAACTACAACATTGTTAGCAGCTTTATCTGCTGGAACCAAAACATAGTTCATATGAAAATCCTGGATACCTCGTTTAAGATGACTAAAAGAAGATTTAGGTTTAGGGGGCAAAAGATGTGTATTACGAGAGTAAAATGAAATACGAGTATCAATAATTTTAAAAATGTTAATCTTCCATTCCTTCAAAGCATCAGGTTCAACATTTTCCCGTTTGCACCAACGATTACTGAAGTCATTTAAAGAAGCAGCGATCTCTCTACGACATTTAGAGAAATCAATATTAGAGGGAAATCTATATTTAGGACCTTTAGAAATGATATTGCGAACTCTAGTGTCAGGAATGACATTTAGATTACCTGTAATAACATGCCCTGCAGAGGGATATAAATAATTTGAATTTTTACAATCTCAGGAGGCAGGAGTATTGGAATCTATATCTAAATCATTTACAATTTTATTAAAGTTAAATATCGTAGACCTTATTGGTTTGTTATATTTATAACAAATGATAGGAGTTTCAGAATTATTAAAGTAATTTGGAATAGATGAAATCACTGAATTATCCTTGAAGATACTATGTAAATCAATAAACTCAATACCTTTGTTAATGAATGGAATTTTGATAAAATGTCGTTTATGGTTGACCTCAGAATCGATATAAGGACTAAGGAAATGTTGAACATAACACCTTGTAAGGAGTGCTGCTTTATATAATTTGTTTGCTCTATCATAAAGTTTATTAGCCTCTAACTCTAAATTGCGTAAAACTGAGATAGGCAAGGAACTTAAAAATGAAAATAAGCCATGTCGACCATGATTAGTTAAAGCCAAAGAAAGATCCTGGTCAAATTATGTCCAATTGTTCTAAAGATAGTGAGCAGAACCAAAATTCTGACATCCATCAATGGCACAACTCTGTTACAAATAAGCAAAATATGGAAGATAGCAATCCCAACATATATCTTATAAATATATATACATTTACAAAAGTTGGTGAAATTCTATCCATTTGTCCTCAAGATATTGCGAAGAAACACAATTATGTTGCCAATCAAGGGCTAAAACTTTGTTACAAATTTGTAAAAGATAACAGGTAAAAATCCTTTTGACACAGATCTTGTCTATATAAATGCATTTATAAAGTCTGGTCAAATTCTGTCCATTTGTTCTAAAGATATTGAGCAGAAAAAAAATTCTGACATCCATCAAGGGCTATAACTCTGTTACAAACAAGCAAAATATGGAAGATAGCAATCCCAACATATATCTTATAAATATATATACATTTACAAAAGTTGGTGAAATTCTATCCATTTGTCCTCAAGATATTGCGAAGAAACAAAATTATGTTGCCTATCAAGGGCTATAACTTTGTTACAAATTTGTAAAAGATAACAGGTAAAAATCCTATTGACACAGATCTTGTCTATATAAATGCATTTATAAAGTTTGGTCAAATACTGTCTATTTGTTCTTAAGATACTGAGCGGAAATGAAATTCTGACATGAATCAAGGGCCATAACTCCGTTACAAATAAGTCATAAACCTAGATCTTGTCAATAAGAATGAATATATAAAATTTAGTGAAAATCCGTCAGTTTTTTCACAAGATATAAAGTGGAAACAAAAATCTGGCATTAATCAAGGGCCATAACACTAGTACAAATGTTCTAAAAATCATGTGTAACAATCCCAACCTAGATCTTATCAATATAAATGCATATATATAAAATTTGGTGAAAATCAGTCAATTTGTTCTCAAGATATTGAGCGGATACCAAATTTTGGCATAAATCAAGGGCCATAACTCTGGTACAAACGTGCGAAAAATGATGTGTAACAATCCCAAGCTAGATCTTATCAATATGAATGCATATATAAAATTTAGTGAAAATCGGTCAATTTGTTCTAAAGATATTGAGCAGAAACAAAATTCTGGTGTAAATAAAGATCATAACTCTGGTACAAATATCCAAAAAATAATGTGTAAAATCCCAGTCTAGATCATGTTGAAAAATAAGTCATTATCAATGCACATACAAAATTGGGTAAATTCTATTAAGTTGTTCTTGAGATATTGAGTGGAAACGAAATGATAATAGACGGACAGAATGACAGACAGAATGATGGAATGACAGACAACCCAAATCTAATATAGGCCCGCTTTTCCTGAGGTCACTTCTTGTGACGTCCCCAAACTGTGTATACGTTAAGTCCAAAAGCAGTGAATCAATAGCACGTGAATTGCCTTGATAATACGCTGGTTAAAAATGACTGTTAATAGCACGTGACACACATATTTTGCAATAAAGTGGGATACAATATGTGTCTTATAGTAATAGTCCAAATGGGACTGATAAGGTATTTGCAACAGTGGTACATGGACCCATGGGGAAAAACGCATATGGGTTGCATGTTGTACCCATTTGGGTCATTATGGGCAACACATAACGGTTATATGGTCCTCAATGCCAGAAAACCTGTCTTCAGAGGGTTGCGAACACCAAAGGCGCAGACCAGCCTGCACTTCTGCTTTGTCTGATCAGCACCTTTGTTGTTCGCTTTATGTAAAGTATCATAGCTAAACTGGCTACAGATGAAATATCAAATTTCTAGTCAGTCTCTCTGACAGTAACCAGTACTGGGCTGGTAGAGAGGGTTGTGGGTTTTTTTTTGGTATCACCCAAAGGCTCAACCAGCAGTGGTTCTGCTTATGTGAGTGTAAACAATTATATGTGCCTTATGTGGGTTCTACATGGGCTTAAATTCCCATGTGGCACCCACATGGTCAATACGCTCAGATAGAGCCCACATGTGAACCATTTAGCCTTGTGTGCTGGGGTATTTTTCTTCGTTTTTAGGCCTCAGTCAACAAATTTTCAGTCATACTGGGATAAGTCTTCTTGGGTTAAACCAGCACTAGACAGATTATAAGTGTCTTGCTCAGGAAAACAACACAGTGCCTCAGGTGAGGCTCAAACGTGCGACCCCTCAATCTCGGGTCAAGCACTCTACCACTAAGCAACTGCGCTCCCTGTTTAATCATCATGGTTTACATATTAATTGAAATGAACTCCAATGCTAAAAAAACAATGTTTCATTTATTTTTCTAGTGTCAGTCATGAAATAAGCGCCAATGTCCTAAAACGTTGCCACTATTCGCGGTACACGATTTTAACTAATCGCAGTACACGAGTTTTGCCATCAACAACTTTTCGCCGTATACCACAGTTATTTTGTTTCAATAGATTCCAATTGAAAATAATCAAACCAAGACCAGGGATACAACTAGGATGGTGCAAATTGAATATAGAAATAGGGAATTAACTTCTTACCCGAAGATAAACCATGTATTCGTTAGTTCAAAGGCTGTTTTTACAGCAGGAGCACTTTCCAGCCAGTACCAAGCTGTGATAACTTTGTGTAAACAAAGCTATGTTGGCACACAGAATACAATAGAGATACACAGCATTGAAATTAATCCCTTGGCAATTAATCTTGAAGTCAGTGGTTGCTCGGGAGCAAATAATAAAGCTCAAATAAAGGTAAAAACTCACCGCCCGCCATGCCTTTTTTCTTTACTTTCGATTCAGTGGTACGCTATTTCCGGTTTCGATGATAGACGGTGATCATGTTTCCCACATTTGTACCAGAGTTATGGCCCTTGATTTTTACCATAACTTCGTTTCCGCTCAATATCTTGAGAACAAACTGACAGAATTTGACCAAACTTTATAAATGCATTTATATTGACAAGATCTAGGTAAATGCCATTTTAACTGTCTTTTTTTACAAACTTGTAACAGAGTTATGGCTCTTGATAGACATCAGAATTTTGTTTCCGCTCAATATCTTGAGAACAAAAGGATAGAATTTCACCAAATTTTGTAATGCATTTATATTTATTAGATCTAGGTTAGGGTTGCCACCTCCCATAATTTGCTTATTTGTAGCAGAGTTATAGCCCTTGAGTGCTGTCAGAAATTTGTTTCTGCTCAATATCTTTAGAACATGGATTTTTTTACAGCATGAAAAATGCTTCATTGGGGTGCAATTCTGACAATTCTAGTTTGATAAAATTTTGCATACAAATGCATGTCAACATTATCTAAACCACTGGCATGTGTTATGTACAGCCTTTTTTGATGGACAAGGGTTTGCTGAGCATCATATCGTCTCGTTTATAACTCTTGAACCGCATGGTAATATTTGGATAAACTCTGGTTACCAAGGTAACAAAAAGATCTCATAGACTTAAAATGGGGAAACTGCTGTCCACTCTGTAATTGAAGAGATGTATTTCTGTAACTTTACACAAATACAAAACATTAATCATTTTAGATGACACGCAGAGCGCAAGAACTGTGATGTAAAGTTTGCCATTTCTGGATATATTGTTTGCTTTTAAGCTTGGGTCCATTACCTTGCTTGATTTGATTAATTGTAAGTTACATGCATTTACTGATATAAGTTGTTTTCTCTGTTATACAACTAGCAAGTAAAATTTCTCTGGCATTGAATAAAAGTCGCCATGGGTCTCAAAAAGTATTGCCGAGTTGACTCATCATTCGCAAACTGTGTTGTCATTTCACTAAAGTTGTCTTGTTTCCGTTCTTTTGAACATCAGGTGGAATATGATACTGAGCTAAGCAATTTTACTTTAGTTATCATAGCAGTATACTTTTTTGTATGCTCTTTCGCATTTTGATTTTATTTACCTCACAAGGTCAGTCTTTGCTTATGTCATAAATAAAGGGCCACAATCACTGATTATCGGATCTTATCGCTTTCCCAGTGAATTCTTCAGACATCTGAAACTAGTTGATATTGTGTTCTGAATTTAAAAATATATGACCTGACTGATTTATTGACATTCATTTTCTCAAAGAAGGCGTTATTTTATCGTCCATTAACTGGAAGTAATTCAGAGCATCCTCACAGAAACAGCGTGTATTACTGAGAAGTACGTACGTCTTTGACATCGACGTCAACTTGTTTATGGAAGATGCGCGGGTTGCATGCGCAGCCGTACCAAAGTCAGTGTCCTTAATGTCCTTAATATGTGGCTGACCATTGGTCTAACAGAACTCTGAATCTACAATAAGACATATAGTTTGTCTCTGCCACTGGTTGTTGCTCTGAAGAATGAGTGTGCTGAATTGTGATCTGCATTTAAGCCTTAATGGTTTTTAAATGTGATGTTTCAATTGAAGTGATTTTTTTCAAAGAAAATGTAGTTCTCTCCTTGCAGACAAAAGAGGTGAAAATGAGAGGAAACTCTGTTTGAGCTCTGCTGCTTCAATGTTCCATAATTGCTGTAATATTACAACACGACTTAAGTACACCACTGTGCTCTCTTATTACCCTAAATACTCCTTGACATGTGATTTCCAACAATGTGGCATTTTAACAAGTGTAGACTCAGACAGGCCTCAGTGTAGCCTCCTTTTAAGCTTAGAAACTCAAAATGATGTTCGGTCAGTAGCTTAACACTTATAGAACACTCAAACGACTAGCAAATGCTCTGATCAGACTGTTAGTGCATATGCGCAGGCTGATCTGAGGCTTTGCTGGTCCCACATACCACATTGTTGGAAATCTCATGTCCCGGCTCAAATGAGTTTGGGTATTAATTGCATCTGTGAACAACTAAGGCTCAAATGAGCCTGCGCCTCGAGGCAGTCTTGGCTAAGAACCTTAAGTTTACAGGAAGTATAGATGCAGACTATAGAGTCTGAATAGACCAGACTAGCCAGTTGGATATGACAGCTTGGGTGTTTAGAGATGGCCTTTGTGCAAGTTAGTACAAAAGCTCAATATTTTAATTGTATGCAAGCAATAAAGGCTATAGCTAGTCTGCACAATTATTATATGCTCGCTTGGACCATTGTTACAAGTACCAAAATCTTGTGCTGGCTCATAATGTTTTGTAGAAGGAAATATTGCTTATCTACTGTCATGCCAACCAAGAGTGACAGTGACATACATTTTTGTTTACAATTTTTAAGTAAACATTAACTTGTACACCCCACTTGCGCGAACATAAATTGATAGATGGATCATAAGTCCCTGATAACTTTGTAAACAAAACACGACGTCACTGTCACTCTTGGCTGGCAGGACAGTAGCTAGCTCTGTGCTATAGTACTATTAGACATTTTTACCCACAAAGGGAACTGCTGATAGCGGATAACTGACTGCGGAATAAATTTTAGGGAACATCTCAAGATTCATTTTGATACCAACATTACAAAACACGGACCATCGGACTGCGATTCAGGCTTTATTCAATGATGTACTGTTCATACACACTGGATTCGCGGCAATCAAGCTCAAATTTTTTAACAAAACTGTTTTCTATGCCCCCAAAGGAACTTTGGGAGACGTATAGTAATCACACTGCCCATCCCTCCGTCGGTCCGTCAGTCCCTTTGTCCTGCTTCCTGTCCAGTGCATATCTCCTTTATTCTTTGAGGTAGGAATTTCAAATTTGGTATGTTGATGCATATTGAGATAGCAAAGTGTCTCGCATTATTTTCAGGTCACTGTGACCTTGACCTTGATCTAGTTTTTAGAATAACCGTGTCCGGAGCATATCTCCTATATTATTTAAGGAAGGAATCCCAAATCTGGCATTTGGAGGAATCCCAAATTTGGTATTTGGATGCATCTTGAGATGACACAGTGTTGCGCACCATCCTTGGGTCCATGTGACATTGACCTTGGCCTCTGACCTAGTTTCTAGAAACTGCTTTGAGTCTGATGCATATCTCCTATATTCTATGAGGTAGGAATTTCAAATTTGATGTGTAAATGTATCCTGTGATGGCGGAGTGTCATATACTATTTTCGAGTCACTGTGACCTTTACCTTGACCTCTGGCCTAGTTTTAAGAATTATTTTGTCTGGAGCACATCTCTTATATTCTTTGAGGTAGGAATCCCAAATTTGGTGTGTAAATGCATCTCTGGTGGCAATTTGGTGTGTGAATGCATCTTGGAATGGTGGATTGTTCCGTTCCATTTTTGGTCACCGTGACCTTAACCTCTGACCTAGTTTCTAGAATTGGCATCAAGTCTGGTGCATAGCTTCTATATTCTTTTTTGGGTCACTATGACCTTGACCTCTGACCTAGTTTTAGAGTAATATCTTGTCCGGAGCATTTCACCTATATTATTTGAGCTAGGGATCCCAAATTTGGTGTGTATTTGCATCTTGGGATGGCAGAGTGTCATGTGGTAAATGTGTTTTAGGTTCGTATTTCTTTCGTTATCACAAGTCAATCACCATAAAAGTATGCTGGGCTGGCCAGGACCTTGCTTGTACGCCAGAAACAGTGGAAGGTAGTCTATTTATTGAGACTGTATGGCCACTGCATTGGAGGTTAACAATTTAATACATTGCGACAGTCAGTATGCCTGGTAGAAAACCAAATCACGGTCTAACTATGGTTTCGACTTTAATTGCATCACGATGGAGCAGACCTCAGTCTCAGATACTTTCGTCTCTATGCTGGCTCCTTATGCTTGTTTTCAGCTGGGCCCACCGTGGCTCAACTTGAGAGATACTTTTTAGTTCTAACTCTCTGTGAGCCATTTTCTTTGTTTCACCAAATCATTGATAGTTTGTTTCTCTGTGATAATGTTTTGCATAAGTTAGAAATCCTCTATTCGAGCTAAACACGTTTGTGTTTTAAAAGAAACCCAGCAGAATCCAGAGCACAGATTTGGCGCCATACCGCATTTAAAGCCACCAGTAGCTTCCGCTGCTGTCCATTCTTTGGTGGTGGTTCTGTCGTTATTGATTGCTCCTAACATTATAACCAGATGGTATAGTTTGATCAAATTTTGCATACCTATACATGTCAACATTGTCCAAACACTGGCATGCGTAACAGTTTCGTTTGGCAGACAAGGATTTACCGAGCATCAGTCAGGCGGGTAATGGTAAGTTAGTATAAATGCTCATAAATCTTAAACCACATGGTATTTTTCGATCAAATTTTGCATACTTATTAATTATTCATTTTAACATTGTTCAGACGCTGGTATGTAAAACGGTATGACGCTTTTTCAAGCATCATTTTGGCCGGTCGAGTTATTTTAGTGAAAATGCTCATAACATTTGAACGGCATGTTATACATGTTTTTTGATCAAATTTTTCATACTTATGCTTGACACTCACGGTATAATATAATTATTTTGAATCTTGAAAAATATCTGAGAATCTGATGTTGTGTAAAGTGGTGTTCTTATTTTAACTCTGGTAGTCATTTTGTTCAGCTGATCAGAACCGAAATTTTACAAGATGACCTTATGTTAAACCTTCTCGTGTTTTGTTTTTGAATGGGATCAGTGGCTTGAGAGAATATACCATTTAAAGATATTTCTTATTTACAGCTCTGGCAGCCAGCTTGTTTGGCGGAGCAAAATTTTGTTTGAGAGCGTTATGAGGAACATTTCTGCGAAATTATTTGGCAATTGTACCAGTGCTGAGTTTCACATGATATTTTGGACCCCTATACTTGAAGATTTTAAAATTCTTTCACTCCCAAATTCAACACTATCCCTTTCTCAACCAGTCAAAGCAAGATAGAAAACTTATTAGAATCTCAGGTGAAATGTATGTGAACCGCAACTGCAATATATCCCCAATAATGCTCTCACTTTCTTCAATCTGGGCAACGTCTGAGCAGTAAAAACTTATTTAAATTTAAAATGTTGTTTCTAAGATATACGTTCATTACGATTCGTGCACATTAAGCTCAGTTGAATTTATAGTTTATTGTTGCTCTAATTGTGGGAGTTTTGTGTTTTGTGCTAGTTTCTATGCAGTACTTGGTATCAATTCTAGTTTTGCAATCATTCCACTAGGGAAGAGAGAGCTGGTTGCTGTCTACTTGCCGTCATGTGACTGTAAGTGTTCCGTGTCTCTTCCTCACGGTGTTGTTGGTTGGTCTGCAGTATGTGATTGTGGTATTTTCTGGACTCTTAGGTTTAAGAATTGGGCTCAGCATCGCCGCCTACCCGATGTTATACCTCACATATCGTGAACAGAATAGCCTTTAGATTAAAGAAAGATGGACCAAATAACACTTTCAAATCTTGAACTGCGCTTACAAATATATATTTTCTATGCTAAAAAATAGTTGACGCCACAAGTATGTTCATGCTATTTCATGAGCACCACAGATCATCACATATATGACCGTAGCTGAATTTCACAACCGACTATTGACACAAAAGCATCTTAATCCACATTGTCTACAGTGTTGAAAACGGGATACTTCTAATTCAGTTAACGTATTTGCATGCTTGGTAATTTTGCATGCTTTTTTGAAGTCTGCTCATTTTCTCTAAATTAGTGATTTTAGAACATAATCCAGAACACCACCAGAAAGTCAAATTGTTACAAAGTTCATGTTGTCGGTCTTATCTTGCTCTAAACTGTAGCCGAAGACACAACTCGCCACTAACGCGAAGAAAGTTAATCTCGTCAGTTACATTTGCAAGATAGAAGCATGTGTGAAATGATGCAAAATCTTGAGCTCACGAGAAAAAAGGCATTTGAGGTCGCCATTTAAAAAAAAGTGAATTCAGCATCCAATTATGTACAGCTGTTCGGTACATGTGCATGTAGGTTATTCCATATACATCCGCTGAGGTACATGTACATGTACATGTAGGTTATTCGACCCATTCTATATACATCCGCTGAGGTATACTCCGTCCAGATAAGAGACGTTGGGCGGTTCTTAGCTAAGTTCAACCCCTGGACAAATACATTTGCAAATCGGTCAGTCAGGTCGTATTGTTTGCGTATTCATCCATCTGTGAAACTATCCACACCAATATACCTGTAGTTTTATAGTTGCCATATCGTGCAAAAACGTTTCGAATTATTGCCATGAATCTGATCAGTGCAGATATACCTACGCTAAGCTGTTTTTTGAAATATGCACGTACATGTATCTTATACACTGTACACGTGACTTAAAAATCGATTTTCGACAATGAAATCTACAATCACACAAATTTTATTGTTTCATAAAACATCAGTAAAAGATCAGTGTACCCTTTCCCCGTGGTCAAGATATTGAACCCTTATCATGTCGAATTTTTATTGATGTTGTGTTAGTGTAGGGAAGGGGGCTGTTTTGATGTTGTTGATTTTTGTAATGCTATTTTTTTCGAAGTCAGACCTAAAACCCAAATCATTTTCTTGCCAAACAAACAGAATTTGGAAGGATATTTCATCGACAACATATCTAATACTTTTTTTCTGTTTAGATTTGCTTGCGAATGTTTACTAAAGAAGGCCACCTTTGTCGTCTGCGGTTCAGTTGTTTTGCACGTTTAAAGCGTACCTATGCTGTTTTACCCAATTTACTGTTGACCAGTCTAAATTGACAGTGAATGGCAGTGCTCTGTCTGACACGCCCAACGTCCGTTACCTGGTCACACTATACATGTATTGTCGTATTTTTTTGACCCTGAAGTTCAAAGGGTGTGGCACATGCTAATTTTATGTCCGATCTGTTATCCGTAGTTTTCGGGAATATACGGGAACTAATTAGGTTATTTGAAATGGAATGTGTTATAAGAGAATTATAAGTAGCAGATCGACAGTATCGTCCACTGTAGTATAGTGGGTTAGACGCAGGACTCGTAACATATACGCAGGACTCGTAACATATAATAGGTACAATGTAAGTTCGAATCTCACGAGGAGCGTTTTTTTTTTTTTCCTGTAAAGTTTGTATGCGCTAAAACTACAGGAAAGCGTGAATGATTTTTTTCGCTCGTGCGAATTGTGTATAATAAATGTAAATGAAAACATGAAACCACTGCAGGTGCTAGGAAATCAAAAATGTCGGACAACCATTCTTGACTCCTACATGTATGCGAAACAGTCTCGAATTACTGGCTTCTGCACGTGTTGAGCCCGTGTGCATAAAAATCAAACAATTTCACGCTTTTGTGGAGTTTTCCGTCATATCAGTACATAGAAAGTATTCTTCTGAAAAAAAAAGAAAAAAAAAGAACTCCTCGCGAGATTCGAACTTCCCTCTTCTGTCATAAGAGTCCTGGACTTAGCGCACTATACCACAGTGAACGATATGGTCATATTATTACCGTTATGATACATTCAATTTCAGATAATCTAATTTATTCTCGTATATTTGGCGAAAACTATCGAAAACTGGTTTGATATAAAATTAGCATAGGCCACTCCCTTTGAACTTCAGGGTCAAAAAAATACGACAATACAACATGAAGGATATTCCACATAAGAGAGAAATCATTGGTGCAGCAGTCAATGTTTAATGGAAGAATCTCATATTTTAATGTGTCCTAGACGGTACAGGTGAAATTTATAAGGACAATGGACGCCTTTCTTTACGCCATAAATCGGAGGATACAGTCATGACTGTAAAGCATGTGAAATGAGGAGCAAAGGTTATTGTATCAAAAGCGTATAGACAATGGATAAACTCTGCAATACAGTGTCCGACAACTTTAAACTGCAGAAGCATAGACCGTACCGATGTAATCTAAAGTTATCCTGCATATTCTGAGAAAATCCCCCAATATATTAACCAGAGCATGAAATATAGCGATTGTGTTTTTGTGGTCAATAATTCCTATTACCCCAAGATGTCTTGTTTGCTCGGAGGTAACCCAGGGCAGAGTGTTGGCCTTATATGTACTTAAGGAATAAAGTAACGCAACAGACAAAAAATTAATTTTTGCGTGTTTAAATGACGGTTTGGTGAAATCTCTTTTAAAAAATTTCTTATTGAGTATTTATAGCATGTGATGAAATACCAAAACGTCATTTTAACGCTACATTTTAAGCTACAAAATGAAAACATATGAAAATGTAAAATGTGACGTTAACGTCAGAATAAAGATCAAGAAACCCCTTCTTTTCCATGTTTGGTTATTTGGCGTCGACTTGTCAATGTGCAGATCAAACAAACATCCAATCACATTCGTAATGCAGTCAAATATTGCGTCAAAACACGCTACTTGAATGATAAGATACACAATGGTGGTGAATAAACGATAAACGTCACTTAGAGCCGTCAGGGTTGGGTCGCTTGTGAATATACGGGATAAGATAAACCTAGAGACATCAGAAAATGCTTTCTTGGGAAAAACTGACTTTTCAGATACCGTAGAAATACGCTGGTAAGGTGTTTATATTGACGTTAGCCAAACAAAACACTTCATAATGCAAGAGAAAACATCTGATTACATACCAAGAGTGAACACCAAACTTGTTCATTGTAACCTCAACTTTGTCACTGGACCATTTTATCACTAGAAAAACACATAAACATCATGGAAACCATAAAAACGTAGGATATCAAATTTTGACATCAGAATTGAGTTTTTTTGACGTATGAAGATCTCAAATCATAATTCTTTAACAAAACGTCCTTGTAATGAATAAATCTCAAGCAGAAAAGAAAGTTTACGTGTTTCACGCAGTATTCAGAGTTGACGTTAATGACGTTAAGCCGTTTCAGAATCCTACAGAAACGTCGCCATTTGATCATTTTTTCGATCCGCAATCTATGCCAAGACTTTTTAAAACAATAAACTGATGGTCGATTCAAACTTTGCTTTTATTGACTTTGTTTCAGCAGATTACTACGGCGGTCAGGCTGGTTACGTGCATACCAAAATGATTACGTAATCGATAATTACGTTGAACCTGCTGTAATTTGACGCCCACGTACTGCTCTTATGGATAAATATCATTTGCACTAAATACTTGCATCATATTGTATACTTACAATGACTCAAAGTGTGTGTTGCATTTCTTTATTCCTTAAGTATATGAAGTTTTTTATTCGCTAAAATCACATGAAAATAGTGGCTGAAATATTTGTAATTCCCAGAAAAATGTCATTTGAGTTTTGCGGTCAGCACTCTTAATTCACATAAGGTTCAGTGACGATATAATATAATAGCAGAACATTCTATAGATACAGCCTTTTCATAATGCACTAAAGCATATAAGACAACATATCTGCATACTAGTTTGCTTGGTAAAAATTAAAAAGTTGACCGCAAATGCACAATACACTGCACCCATTAAGTCAGTGTAAGGTGTAAGCGTAAGGTGTCAGCCTGTGGGTAAAAATGTCTATTAGCCAGGTCATTTTGTGTAATGTTCCAAGTCCATTTTCCTGCTTAGCTCATCTGGTGTCATTACCTGACTTCCATGCAGGAAGTTCCATTCTTTCTGTCATTTTTATGCTCATTAACCCTTCAGATGCTAAAGTTTTAGCCATTACCAAGCTATAAGGATCAAGTTTGTTTCCAGTCTGCTTGTAGATACATGCTTATTAATATTGTCCAAATCTTGGAAATTTATGGATAACAATTGGTGATATCCAGCATGATGATCAATGGATGGTTAAAGGTAATCCATGCAGGTATGAAAGATGGTTCCAGATTTCCCTTAAACTTTGGATCCTATCCCAAAAACTTATTTCTTCTTTAAATCCTTAATTTGGAACATAATAGAAAGATCCCTTTTATCCTGTACCCATAGACACAAACAACTCTATAACATTATCTCCTGTACCCG